>JAIUJO010001592.1:50000-52500 GCA_023846275.1 Vanilla planifolia
GAAGGGGAAAAGAAAGTGGAAGAGGAGGAGGAAGAAGTAGAGGAAGGAGAAGAAAAAAAAGTTGAAGTGGAAGAAGAACAAGAAGAAGAAGAAGGGGAAAAAGAAGGAGTAGAGTAAGAAGAAGAAGAAGATGGTGAAGAAGAAGAAGATGACGAAGAAGAAGAAGGAGAAGAAAAAGAAGAAGAAGGAGGAGGAGGAGAATAAGCAGAAGGAGAAGGAGAAGAAGAAGAAGAAGAAGAAGAAGAAGAAGAAGAAGAAGAAGGAGTGGAAGAAGAAGAAGAAGAAGAAGAAGATGGAGAGTAAGAAGGAGAAGAAGAAGAAGAAGAAGGAGAAGAAGATAAGGAAAAAGAAGAAGAATAATTGGAGGAAGAAGAAGAAGAAGTAGAAGTAAAAGAAGAAGAAAAAGTTATAGTAGTAGTAGTTGAAAAAGATGGAGAGGACGAAGAAGAAGTTGTAGCAGTAGTAGTTGAAGAGAAGAAGAAAAAGAAGAAGAATGAAAAGAAGAAGAAGAAGTTGTAGAAGAAGAAGAAGAACAAAAAAAAGACATAGAAATAGAACAGGAAGAAGGAATATAAGAAGAAGAAGAAGTAGAAGAAGAAGAAGAAGAAGAAGTAGAAGTAGAAGAAGAAGAAAAAGAAGAAAAAGAAGAGGAAGAATAAGAAGTAGACAAACCAGAAATAGAGTAAGAAGAAGGCGAAGACGAAGAAGTAGAAGAGGAAGAAGAAGAAGAAGAAGAAGAAGAAGAAAAAGAAGTAGTAGTACAAGAATAGCAATAAGAAGAAGAAGAAGATGAAGAAAAAGTAGTAGTAGCAGAAGAAGAAGAAGAAGAAGTAGAAGAAGGGGAAGAAGGTGAAGGAGAAGAAGAAGAAGAAGAAGAAGTAGTAGTAGTAGTAGAAGAAGAAGAAGAAGAAGAAGAAGAAAAGAAGAAGAAGAAGAAGAAGAAGAAGAAGAAGAAGAAGTTGTAGTAGTAGTTGAAGAAGATGAAGAGGAAGAAGAAGAAGAAGTTATAGTAGAAGAAGAAGATGTCGAAGATGATTATGATGATGAAGTGGAAGAAGAAGAAGAAGAAGAAGAAGAAGTAGAAGAAGAAGAAGTAGTAGAAGAAGAAGATGAAGGAAAAGAAGGAGAAGAAGAAGTAGAAGTAAAAGAAGGAGTAGAAGATGAAGATGAGGAAGAAGAGGATGTAACAGTCTTAGTAGTAGAAAAAGAAGACGGATAAGAAGAAGAAGATGATGAAGAAGTCGTAGAAGAAGAAGTAGTAGTAGTAATAGTGGAAGAAGAAGAGCAAGAAGAAGAAGAAGTGGAAGAAGACGTAGAAAAAGAATAAGAAATGGAAAAGGAAGAAGAAAAAGGAGGAGAAGAAGAAGAAGAAGAAGAAGAAGAAAAAGAAGAGGAAGAAGAAGATATAATAGTAGTAGTAGTAATAAAAGATGAAGAAGAAGAAGAAGAAATACTAGTAGTAAAAGAAGAAGAAGATAACGAAGATGAAGATGACGAAGAAGTAGTTGTAGAAGAAGAAGTTGGAGATGAAGTAATAGAAGAAAAAAAAGTAGAAGAAGGAGAAGAAGAAGACGAAGAAGAAGAAGGAGAAGAAGTTGAAGAAGTAGACGAAGAAGGGAAGAAGAAGAAGAAGAAGAAGAAGAAGAAGAAGAAGAGGAAGAACAAGAACAAGAATATGAAGAAGTAGGAGAAGAAGAAGAAGTAGAAGACGAAGATGATGAAGAAGAAGAAGAAGGAGAAAAAGCTAAAGAAGATGAAGAACAAGGAGAAGAACAAGTAGAAGAAGATGATGAAGAAGAAGAAGAGGAAGAAGATGAAAAATTTATAAAGAAGAAGAAGAAGAAGAAGAAGAAGAAAAAGAAGTAAAAGAAGTAGTAGTAGTAGTAGAAGAAAATGGAGAAGGAGAAGAACTAACAGTAGTTGTTGAAGAAGAAGAAGAAGAAGTAGAAAAAGTAGAAGAAGAAGAAGAGGAAGAAGAAGAAGAAGAAGAAGAAGTATAACAGGAAGAAGAAGAAGAACAAGAAGAAGAAGTAGTAGAAGAAGAAAAAGAGAAGAAGAAGAAGAAGAAGAAGAAGAACTAGAAGAATAAGAAGAAGAGAAAAGGAACAAGAAGAGGAAGTAGTAGTAGTAGTAGAAGAAGAAGAAAAAGAAGAAGAAGAAGTAATAGTAGTAGTAATGGTGGTAGAAGAAGAAGAAGAAGAAGAAAAAAAGGAGATGTAGAAGAAGAAAAAGAAGAAGAAGAAGAAGTAGAAAGTGAAGAAGAAGAAGTAGGAGAAGTAGAAGAAGAAGAAGAGGAGGAGGAAAAACTAGAGGAAGAAGAAGAAGAAGAAGAAAAAGAAGAAGAAGTTGTAGAAGTAGTTGAAGAAGATTATGAGGAAGATGAAGAAGTTGTAGTTGTAGTAGTTGAAGAAGATGAAGAAGAAGAAGAAAAAAACGAACAACAAGAAGAAGAAGTGTCATTAGTAGTAGTAGTAGTAGGACAAGAATAATAAAAAAGGAT
>JAIUJO010001592.1:85000-90000 GCA_023846275.1 Vanilla planifolia
AAAAGAAGAAGTAGAAGAAGAAGAAGAAGAAGAAGAAGAAGACGAAGAATATTTAGAAGAAGAGGTGGAAGAAGTATAAGAAGAAGAAGAAGAAGAAGAAAAAGAAGGGGAAGAAGAAGAAGGGGAAGAAGAAGGACAAGAAGAAGAAGTAGTAGTATAAGAAGAAGAAGAAGAAGAAGAAAAAGAAGAAGAAGATGAAGACAAAGAAGAAGGAGAAGTAGTAGAAGAAGGAGGAGGAGGAGGAGGAGAAGAAGAAGAAGAAGAAGAAGAAGAAGAGAAAGAAGAAGAACACGAACTAGAAGAAGAGAAAGAAGAACAAGAAGAAGTAAAAGAAGAAAAATAATGAGGGGAAGAAAAAGAAGAAGATGATGAAGAAGATGAAGACAAAAAAGAAGAAGAAGAATATAATGAAGAAGAAGAGGAAGAAGAAGAACAAAAAGAAAAAGTGGAAGAAGAAGAAGAAGTTGATGAGAAGAAAAAGGAGAAGAAGAGGAAGGAGAAGAAGAAGAAGAGTTAATGAAGAACTAGAAGAAGAAAAGGAAGAAGAAGAAGAAGATGATGATGAAGACAAAGAAGAAGAAGAAAAAGATGAAGAAAGGAGGATAGAAAGTAGAGGAAGAAGAAGAAGGCAAAGAAGAAAAAGAAGAAGAGGAAGAAGAAGAACAAGAAGAGGAAGAAGAAGAAGGTTAAGAAGAAGACGAAAAAGAAGAAGAATACAACGAAGAAGACGATGAAGAAGAAGAAGACAAAGAAGAAGAGGAAGACAACGGAGAAGAAAGAGATGAAGAAGAAGAAGAAGAAGAAGAAGAAGAAAAAGAAGAAGAAGAAGAAGTAGAAGAAAAAGAAGAAGAAAGAGGAGGAGAAGAAGGAAAAGAAGAAGATGGAGAAGAAGAAGAAGAAGTTATCGAAGAAGTAGTAGAAGAAGAAGAAGAAGAAGAATAAGGAGGATGAGGAGAAGAAATAGAAGAAAAAAAAGGAGAAGTAGAAGAAGATGACGAAGACAAAGAATAAGAAGGGGAGGAAGAAGAAGAAGAAGAAGAAGAAGAAGGAGATGAAGAAGACGAAAAAGAAGAAGAAGAAGAAGAAAAAGAAGAAGAGAAAGAGGACGAGAAGTAGATGCATAACAAGAAGAAGAAGAAGAAGATGTTGATGATGAAGAAGGGGTACAAAGTAGATGAAAAACAAGATGAAGAAAAAGATGATGATAACAACTTAGGAGAAGAATAAGAAGAAGAAGAACAAGAAGAAGAAGTCAAAGAAAGTGATGAAGAAGAATAAGAAGACATAGAAGAAGAAGAAGAAGTAGAAGAAGAAGATGATGAAGATGATGAATAGGAAGAAGAAGAAGATGATGATGATGATGAAGAAGAAGGTTAAAAAAGAAGTAGAAGAAGAAGGCAAAGAAGAAGAAGAAGAAGAAGAAGAAGATGAAGAAGAAGAGGGCAAAGAAGAAGAAGAACAAGAAGTTGAAGAAGAAGAAGATGAAGAGAATTAAGAAGAAGAAGAAGAAGACAAAGAAGAATAAGAAGAAGAAAAAAGAAGAAGAATGAGAAATTGAAGAATAAGAAGAAGAAGAAGAAGAAGAAGAAGACGAAGTAGAAGAAGAAGTGTAAGAAGACGACAACGAAGAAGTAGAATAGGAAGAAGAAGAAGTAGAAGAAGAAGACGAAAAAAGAAGAACAAGAAGAATAAGAATAAGAAAACAAGAAGAAGCAGAAGAACACGAAGAAGAACAACAACAAGATGAAAAAGAAGAAGAAGAAGAAGATGAAGAAGATGAAGAAGAATAACAAGAAGAAAAAAAAAAGAAGAAAAAACAAGAAGAAGTGGAAGAAGAAGAAGAAGAAGAGGAACAAGAAGAAGAAGAAGAAGAAGAAGAAGTCGAAGAAGAAGAAGAAGAATTCGAAGAAGAAGAAGAAGAAGAAGAAGGAGGACAAGAAGAAGGAGAAGAGGAAGAAGGGGAAGAAGAAGAAGAAGAAGAAGGAGAAGAGGAAGAACAAGACAAAAAAGAAGAAGGAGAAGAAAAGAAGAACAAGAAGAATTAGAAGAAGAAAGACAAGGAGAAGAAGAAAAAGAAGAAGTAGAAGAAAAAGAAGACGAAGAAGAAGAAGAAGAGGACGAAGAAAAAGAAGAAGAAGAAGAGGAAGGTGAAGAAGAAGAAGGAGACAAAGAAAAAGAAGAACAACAAGAAGAAGAAGAAGAAGAGGAAGAAGATGATGAAGAAGAAGAAGAAGAAAGAAAGGAAAAAAAAAGTAGAAGAAGTAGGAGAAGAAGGAGGAGGAGGAGAAAGAAGAAGAAGAAGAGGTAAAAGAAGACAATAAAGAAGATGAACAAGAAGAAGAAGAAGAAGAAGATGAAGAAAAAGAAGAAGAAGAGAAAGAAGAAGAAGAAGAAGAAGAAGAAGAATAAGAAAAGAAAATTCAGAAGAAGAAGAAGAAGAAGTTGAAGAAGTAGAAGAAGAAAATGAAGAGGAAGAAGAAGAAGATGATGACAAAGAAGAAGAAGACGAACAAGAGGAGGAAGGTAGAAGGTAGAGTTGATGGAGAAGATGAAGAAGTACAAGAAGAAGAATACGGTGATGATGAAGAGAGAGAGAGAAGAAGACGAAGAAGGAGAAGAAGAAGAAAAAGAAGAATAAAAAGAAGACAAAGAAGAAGAAGAAGAAGAAGAAGAAGAACTGGAAGAGTAAGAATAAGAAGAGTAAGAATAATAAGAAGAAGATGGAGAAGAACAAGAAGAAGATGAAAAAAGAAGGGGAAGAAGTTGTAGTAGTAAAAGAAGTAGTAGAGGAAAAAGAAGTAAAAGAAGACAAAGAAGCAGAAAGAGAAGAACAAGAACAAGAAGAAGAAGAAGACGAAGAAGAAGAAGAAGAAAAAAAGAGGAAAATTAAGATAATGATGTTGATGTTGAAGAATGAAGAAGAAGATGAAAGGAGAAGAAGAGGAAGACGAAGAAGAAGAAGAAGTAGAAGAAGCTAAAGAAGAAGAAGAAGAAGAGGAAGAAGAACAAGAAAAGGAGAAGAAGAAGAAGGAGAAGAAGAGGAAGAAGAAAACGGAGGAAGGAGAAGAAGAAGAAGAAATGGACAAGAAGAAGTGAAAAGAAGAAGATGAAGTAGAAGAAGAAAGAGAAGAAGAAGAAGAAGAAGAAGAAGAAGTAGGAGAAGGAAGGAGAAGAAGAAGAAGCAAAAAGAAGAAGAAGAAGAAAAAGAAGAATGAGAAGAAGAAGAAGAAGAAGAAGATGAAGAAGAAAATGAAAAAACGAAAAGAAGGAGAAGAAAATGAAAAAAAGATGAAGAAGAAGAAAAGGAAGAAGAAGAAGAAGAAGAAGAGGAAGAAGAAAAAGAAGATGGAGATGAAGAAGAAATAGAAGAAGTGGAAGAAAAAGAAGATGCAGAAGTCAAAGAAGGAGAAGAAGGAGAAGAAGAAGGAGAAGAAGAAAAGCATAAGAAGAAGAAGGAGAAAAGAAGTAGAAGATGACAAAGAAGAAGAAGAAGAAGAAGAAGAAGAAGAAAAAGGGGAGATGAAGAAAGAGGAGAAGAAGTGAAAGGAGGAGGAGGAGGAAAAGAAGAAGAAGAAGAAAAAGGAGAAGAAGAAGCAGAAGAGAAAGATGAAGAAGTAAAAGAAGAAGAAAAAGTTGACGAAAAAGAAGAAGAATAAGTGAAAGAGGAAGATGTAGAAGAAGAAGAAAAAAGAACGATAAGAAGGAGGGGGGACGAGACGAAGAAGAAGATGAAGAAGAAGGAGAAGAAGAAGGAGACGAAAAAGAAGAAGAAGAAGAAGAAAAAGAAGAAGTGGAAGAAGAAGAACAAGGAAAAGAAGAAGAAGAAGAAGAAGAAGTGGAAGAAGAAGAAGAAGAAGAAGAAGAAGAAGTTGAAGAAGAGAAGGAGAAGAAGAAGAAGAAGAAGAAGAAGATAGAGAAGAAGAAGAAGGAGAAGAAGAAGAAGTAGAAGAAGAATAAGAAGAAGAAGAAGAAGAAGAAGAAGAAGTAGAAGAAGAAGAAGAAGAAGACAAAGAAGAAGAAGAAATTGAAGAAGAAGAAGAAGAAGTAGATGAAGAAGAAGAAGAAGACGAAGGCGAAGAAGAAGAAGGAGATGATGAACTCGAAGATGAAGAAGAAGAAGAAGAAGAAGAAGAAGAATATGAATAAGGTGAAGTAGAAGAAGGTGAAGAACAAGAAGAAGAAGGAGAAGAAGAAGAAGAAGAAGATGAAGAAGATGATGATGACGAAAAAAAGAATAAAAATTTGAAGTAGTAGGAGAAGAAGAAGATGAAGAAGAAGAAGAGGAAGACAAAGAAGAAGAAGAAGAAAATGAAGAAGAAGAAGAAGAACAAGAAGTATATGAAGAAGAAGAAGAAAAAGATGAAGAAGAAGAGGAGGAAGAAGATGAAGATAAAGAAAAAGAATAAGAAGGGGAAGAAGAAGAAGGGGAAGAAGAAGAAGAAAAAGAAGTAGAAGTAGTAGTAATATTAGAAGAAGAAGAAGAAGAAGAAGAAAAAAAGAAAGAAGAAGGAAGAAGAAGAAGGAGAAGTTGGAGAAGAAATAGGAGGAGGAGGAGCAGAAGAAGAGAAGAAGAAGAAGAGGAAGAAGAAGCCAAACTAGAAGAAGAGAAAGAAGAAGAAGAAGATGATGAAGAAGAAAAAGAAGAAAAATAAGGAGGAGGAGAAGAAGAAGAAGAAGAAGAAGATGATGATGACGAAGAAGAAGTGGAAGATCAAAAAGAAGAAGAAGAACAGAAAGAAGAAGGAAAAAAAGAGGAAGAAGAAGAAGAAAACAAATATGAATAAGAGGAAGAAGAAGAAGACAAAGAAGAAGAAGAAGATGAAGGTGAAGAAGAAGAAGAAAGAAGAAGAACAAGAAGAAGAAGAAGAATAAGATGATGATGATGATGATAATGATGAAGAAAAAGAAAGAAAAAAGTGGGAAGAAGAAGAAGAAGAAGAAAAAGAAGATGATGATGATGATGATGCTGAAGATGAAGAAGATGAAGAGGTCGAATAATA
>JAIUJO010001592.1:95000-102500 GCA_023846275.1 Vanilla planifolia
GTAGTAGTAGAAGAAGAAGAACAAGAAGAAGACAAAGAAGAAGTTGAGGAAGTTGTAAAAGAAGAAGGAGAAGAAGAAGAAGAAGAAAAAGACGAAGAAGAAGACCAAGAAGAAGATGAAGACGAAGAAGAAGAAGAAGAAGATGAAGAAAAACGAGAAGAAGAAAAATGAGAAGAAGAAGAAGGGAAAGAAGAGAAGAAGGAAAGGAGAAAGAAGAATTAAAAGATGAAGAAGATGAAGAAGGAGAAAAAGAAGGAGAAGAGGAGGAAGAAGAAGAATAATAAGAAGAAGAAGAAGAAGCATAAGAAAATAAGAAGATGAAGAAGAAGAAGAAAAAGAAGAAGAAGATGAAGAAGAGGAAGAAATAAGTGAACAAGAAGAAGAAGAAGAAGAAGAAAAAAGAAGAGGAAGAAAAAGAAGAATAAGAAAGAACAATAAGAAGAAGATCAAGAGGAAGAAGAAGAAGAACAAGAAGTAGGAGAAGAAGAAGTAGAGGAAGGAGAAGAAAAAGTAGAAGAAGGAGAAGAAGAAGAAGAAGAAGAAGAAGCGGAAGAAGAAGAAGAAGAAGAAGATTACAAAGAGTTGAAGAAGAAGAAGAAGAAGAAAAAGAAGAAGATGAAGAAGAAGAAGAACAAGAAGAACAAGAAGAAGACAATCAAGAAGAAGATGAAGAAGATGATGAAGAAGAAGAATAAGAAGAGAAATAGAACAAGAAGAAGAAGAACAAGAAGATGAAATAGAAGAAGAAAATGAATATTATGATGAAGAAAAAGAAGAAGAAAAAGAAGAAGTTGAATAAGAAGAAGATAACAAAGAAAAAGAAGAAGTCAATCAAGAAGAAGATGAATTAGTGGAAGAACAAGCAAAGAAGAAGAAGAAGAAAAACAAGAAGATGAAGAAAAAGAAGAAGAAGAGCAAGAAAACAAAGATGAAGAAGAAGCAGAAGAAGAAGAGGAAGAAGAGGAAGTAGAAGAAGAAGAAGAACAAGAAGTAGAAGAAGAAGCAGGAGAAGAATAAGAAGAAGAAGAAGAATAAGAAGAAGGAGAAGAAGGAGAAGTCAAAGAAGAAGCAGAAGAAGAAGAATAAGAAGAAGAAGAAGAAGTAGAAGAAGAATAGATGAGGAAGAAGAAGAAGAAGAAGAAGAAGAAGGAGAAGTAGAAGGAGAACAAGAAGAAGAAGAAGAACAATGAGAAGAAGAAGAAGAAAAAGAGCAAGAAGAAGACAAAGAAGATGTAGAGAAAGATGAAGAAGTAGAAGAAGCAGACGAAGATGAAGAAGAAAAGAAGAAGAAGATCAAGAAGAAGAAGAAGAAGAAGAAGACAAAAATGTAGAAGAAGAACAAGAAGAAGAAGAAGCAGAACTAGAAGAAAAAGATGAAGACGAAGATGAAGAAGAAGAAGATGATGATGATGATGAGGAAGACATACAAGACAAAAAAGGAGAAGTTCAAGAAGAAGAAGTAAAAGGAGAAGAAGAAGAAGAAGAATATGAAGAAGAAGAACAAGAAGAATAAGAACAAGAAGAAGAAGAAGAAGAGATTGAAGAAGAAGAAAACAAAGACGAAGAAGAAGAAGAAGACAAAGATAAAGAAGACAAAGAAGACAAAGAAGAGGAAGAAGAAGAAAATGAAGAAGAAGAAGAAGAACAAGAAGGAGATGGACAAGAAGGTTAAAAAGGTGAAGAAGAAGAAGAAGAAGTAGATGAAGAGAAAGAATAATAATAATAATAATAATAATAATAAATAAAAGAAGAAAGGGAAGAAGAGAAAGAAGAAGAAGACAAGGAAGAATAGAAAGAAAAAGAAGAAGAAGATGAGAAAGATGAAGAAATAGAAGAAGAAGATGAAGCAGAAGAAGAAAAAGAAGAAGGAGAAGGAGAAGAAAGACGAGGAGGAGAAGAAAAAGTAGTAGTAGAAGAAGAAGAAGAAGAAGAAGAAGGCAATCATGAAGGTGAAGAAGAAAATAAAGAAGTAGAAGAAGAAGAAGAAGGAAAAGAAGTAGAAGAAGAATAAGACAAAGAAAAAGAAGAAATCGAAAAAAAAGAAGACGAAGAAGTTTAGGAAGTAGAAGACGAACAATAATAATAAAATTGATAACAACTATAATAATAATAATAATGATAATAATAATAATAATAATAATAATAATAATAATAAGTAGAGGAAGAAGCAGAAGAAGTAAAGGATGAAGAAGTAGTAGAAGAAGAAGAAGAAGATGAAGAAGAAGAAGAAGAAGAAGAAGACAAAGAAGGAGAATTAGAAGAAGAACTAAAAGAAGAATTAGAAGAAGGAGAAGAAGCAGCAAAAGAAGAGTACGAAGAAGATAATGATGATGAAGAAGAAGAAAGACAGGAAGAAGAAGAAGAAGAAGAAGAAAAAGATGAAGGAGACGATGGAAATGTAAATGAAGAAGAAGGATAAGAAGGACGAGGAGGAGGAGAAGAAGAAGAAGAAGAACCAGAAGAAGTAGAAGAAGAAGATGATGATGATAAAGAAAGGATGAAGTAAAAGAAGAAGAAGAAGAAGAAGAAGATGAAGAAGAAGGAGAAGAAGAAGAAGAAGAAGAAAACGAAGAAGAAGAAGGAGAAGGAGCAGAAAAAGAAGAAGAAGAAGATGAAGAAGAAAAGAAGAAGAAAAAGAAGAAGAAGAAGAAGGAGAAGGAGAAGAAGCAGAAGAAAATGAAGAAGAAGAAGAAAAAGAAGAAGGGGTAGGAGAAGAAGAAGAAGAAGAAGAAGAAGATGAAGAAGAAGATGTGGAGGAAGAAGTAGAAGTAGAAGAAGAAGAACAACAAGAACAAGAAGAAGAGGTACAGTAAGAAGAAAAAGAAGAGGAATAAAACAAAGAAGAGGAAGAAAAAGAATAAGAAGTAGAACACAAAGAAGAAGAAGAAGAAGAAGAAGTGGTAAAAGAAGAACAAGAAGTAGAAGTAGTAGAAGAAGAAGAGGAAGAAGAAGAAGAAAAGGATGACAAAGAAGAAGAAGAAGAAGAAGAAGAAGAGGAAGACGAAGAAGAAAAAGTAGAAGAAGATGAAGATGAAGAAGACGAAGAAGAAGAAGAAGAAGAAGAAGAAGATGATGATGATGATGATGATGATGAAGGAAAAGAAGAAGAAGAAGAAGAAGAAGAAGAAGAAGAAGAAGCAGTAGAAGAAGAAGAAGAAGAAAAAGATGAAGAACAGAAAGAAGAAGAATAAGAAGAAGAAGAAGAAGAAGAAGAAGAAGAAGATGTGAAAGAATAAGGAGGAGGAGGAGGAGGAGGAGGAGGATGAGGAGTAGAAGAAGAAGAAGAAGAAGAACAAAAACAAGGAGAAAAAGAAGACGAAGAAGAAGAAGAAGAAGAAGAAGAAGAAGAGGAAGATGAAGAGGAAGAAGAAGATGATGAACAAGAAGAAGAAGAAGAATAAGTATAGGAAGAAGAAGAAGAAGATGGAATAGAAGAAGGGGTAGAGGAAGAAGGAGAAGAAGAAGAAGAAGTAGAAGAAGTGGAAGAAGAAGAAAAAGAAGGGGATGAAGAAGAAGATGGAGAAGAAGAAGAACAAGAAGACGAAGAAGGTGAAAGAGTAGATGAAGAAGAAGAAGAAGATGAAGAATAAGTAGAAGTAGAAGAAGAAGCTAAAGAAGAATAAGAAGAAGAAGAATAATAATAAGAAGAAAACAAAGAAGAGGAAATTGAAGAAGACGAAGAAGAACAAGAAGAACAAGAAGAAGAAGAAGAAGATGATGATGATGTTGATGATGATGATGATGATGATGAAGACAAAGAAAAAGGAGGACATGGAGGAGAAGAAATAGAAGAAGAAGAAGAAGAAGGAGAAGAAGGAGAAGAAAAAGAAGAAGAAGAAAATGAAGAAGAAAAAGAACAAGAAAATAAAAAGAAGAAGAAGATGAAGAAGAAGAAGAAGAAGATAGAGAAGAAGAAGGAGAAGAAGGAGAAAAATAGAAGAGTAATATGAATAAAAGAAGTTGAAGAAAAAGAAGAAGAAGAAGAAGAAAAAGATGAAGAAGAAGAAAAAGAAGAAGAAGAAGAAGAAAAATAGAATAAGAAGAAGAAGAAGATAAAGAAAAAGAAGAAGGAAAAGAAGAAGAAGATGAAGAAGAAAAAGAAAAAGGAGGAGAAGAAGAAGTAGAAGAAGAAGAAGAAGATGAAGAAAAAGAAGAATATGAATAAAAGAAGATGAAGAAGAGGAAGAAGAAGAAGAAGAAGAAGAAGAAGGAGAAGAAAAAGAAGAGGAAGTAGAAGAAGAAGAAAAAAAAGAGGAAGAAGAAAAATAGAAGAAGAAGAAGAAGAAGAAGGAGAACTAGTAGAAAAAGAAGACAAAGAAGAAGAAAAAGAAAGCAAAGAAGTAAAAGAAGCACAAGAAGAAGAAGAAGAAAAGTTGAAGGAAACAAGTTGAAGAAGAAGAAGAAGAAGAAGCAGAAGAAAGATAAGAAGACGAAGAAGAAGAAGAAGAAGAAGATTATGAAGAAGGAGAAGATGAAGAAGAAGAAGTAGATGATGAAAAAGTAGAAGAAGAAAAAGAACTAGAAGAAGAAGAATCAAAAGAAGAAGAAGAAGAAGATGATGATGATGATGAAGAAGAATAAGCAAACGAAGAGGATGAAGAAGAAGAAAAAGAAGGCAAAGATGAAGGAGAAGATGAAGACAAAGAAGTCATAAAAGTGGAAGAAGAAGAAAATGAAGAAGAAGAAGAAGAAGTCGAAGATGAAGAAAAAGAAAATGAAAAAGAAGAAGTAGAAGAATATAAAGGAGAAGAAGAACAAGCAGAAGAAGAAAAAGAAGAAGAAGAAGATAAACACATAGAATAATAACAATAATAACAATAATAATAATAATAGACAAAAAAGGAAGAAGAAGAAGAAGAAGGAGAAGAAGATGAAGAAGAAGAAGAAGAAGAAAACAAAGAAGAAGAAGAGAAAGATGATGAAGAAGAAGAAGAAGAACAAGAAGATGAAGAATTGGAAGAAAGAGAAGAAGATGATGATGAAGAAGAAGAAGAAGCAGATGGAGAAGAAGTAGATGAAGAAAAAGATGAAGAAGTGTAAGAAAAAGAAGATGAAGTAGAAGAACAAGAATAATAATAATAATAATAATAATAATAAGAAGAAGAAGAAGTTGAAGAAGAACAAAATGAAGATGGGGAAGAAGAAGAAGAAGACGAAGAAGAAATAAAAGAAAATAAAGAAGAAGTAGAAGAAGAAGAAGAAGAAAAAGAAGATAAAGAATTAGAAGAAGAAGAAGAAGAACAAGAAGAAGAAAAAGAAGAAAAGGAAGAAAAAGAAGAACAAGACAAAGATGATGAAGGAGAAGGAGAAGAAGAAGAAGAAGAAGGAGGAGGAGGAGAAGAAGTAAAAGAAGTAAAAGAAGAAGAAGAAGAAGAAGAAAAAGAGAAGACGAAGAAGAAGGAAAAGAAGCAGAAAAGAAGAAGAAGAAGGAGAACAAGATGATGAAGATGAAGTAAGAAGAAGAAGAAGAAGAAGACAAAGAAGAAGAAGAAAAAGAAGAAGACGACGAAGTAGTAAAAGAAGATGACGAAGAAGAAGAAGAAGAAGACAAAGAAGAAGAAGAAGAAGAAGAAGACATAGATGAAGAAATAGTAGAAGAGGAAGAAGTAAACGAAAAAGAAGAGTAAGCAAACGAAGAAGAAGACGAGGAAAAATGAGAAGAAGAAGAACTAGAAGACGAAGAAGAAAATCTAGAAGAAGAAGAAGAAGCAGTAGTAGTAGCAGAAGAAGAAGAGAAAGATGAAGAAGAAAGGGAAGATGAAGAAGAAGAAGAAGAAGAAGAAGAAGAAAAAGTTGTAGAAGAGGAAGTAAAAAAAGAAGAAGAAGACGAAGAAGAAAAAGAAGAAGAAAACGAAGGAGAAGAAGACTAAGAAGAGGAAAAAGTAGAAGAAGAAGAAGTAGAAGAAGAAGAAGAAGAAGAAGAAGAAGACAACGAAGTTGAAGATGACGAAGTAGAAGAGGAAGAAGTAGGGGAATAAGAAGAAGAAGAAAAAAAGTAAAAGCAGAAGAAGAAGTAGAAGAAGGAGGAGGAGGAGGAGGAGGAGGAGGAGAAGAAGAAGAAGGAGAAGTAGAAGAAGAAAAAGAAGGAGGATATGGAGTAAAAGAAGAATCAAATGAAGAAGAAGAAGAAGAAGTAGAAGAAGAAGAAGTAGAAGGAGAAGAAGAAGAAGATGATGATGATGATGACGATGAAAAAGAAGAAGAAGAAGAAGAAGAAGAATTAGAATAAGAAGAAGAAGAAGAAGAAGAAGAAGAAGAAGAAGTTGAAGAAGAAGACGACAAAAGAAGAGGAAGAGGAAGAAGAAAAAGAAGAAGTAGAAGAAGTGGAATTCGAGGAAGAAGAAGAAGGAGAAGAAGAAGAAGAAATAGAAGAAGAAGGAGATGAAGGAGAAGAAGAAAAAGTTGATGATGATGAAAAAGAAGAAGAGGAAGAAGTAATAGAAGAAGAAGACGAAGAAGAAGAAGAAGAAGAAGAAGACAAAGAAGAAGAAGGAGGGAAGAATAAGAAGATGATGAAGTAGAAGACGAAGAAGAAGAAAAAGAAGAATAAGAAGATGAAGAAGATGAAGTAGAAGAAGAAGGAGAAGAAGAAAAAGAAAAAGAAGAAGAAGAAGAGGAATAAGAAGAAGGAAAAGAAGAAGAAGAAGAACAAGAAGAAGATAGAGAAGAAGAAGAAGAAGAACTAGAAGAAAAGGAAGATGAAGATTAAGAAGAAGATGACGAATATGAAGAAGAATAAAGAGAAGAAGATGAAGAAGAAGAAGACGATGAAGAAGAAGTAGAAGAAGAACAAGAAAAAGAAGCAGAAGAGAAGCGAAAGATGAAGAAGAGGAAGAAGAAGAAGAAGAAGAAAAAGGAAGAAGATGAAGGAGACTAAGAAGACAAAGAAGATGATCATGAAGAAGAAGAAGATGAAGAGGAAGAAGGAGGAGGAGGAGAAGAAGAAGATGAAGAAGGAGAAGAAGAAGAATAATAATTATAAGATGAAGAATTAGAAGAATTAGAAGATGAAGAAGAAGAATTCAAAGAAAAAGAAGAGGAAGAAGTAGAAGAAAATGACAAAGAAGAAGGAGAAGAAGAAGAAGAAGGAGAAGAAGAAGAAGAAGAAGAAGGAGAAGAGGAAGAAAAAGGAAAAGAAGAAGAAGAACATGATGATGAAAAAGAAGAAGAAGAAGTAGAATAGAAGAAGAAGAAGAAGAATAAGAACAAGAAAATGAAGAATAAGAAGAAGAATAAGGAGTAGAAAGAGAAGAAGAAGATGAAGAAGAAGATGAAGAAGAAGAAGAAGGCAAAGAAGTAGAAGAAGTGGTAGTAGAAGAAGAAGAAGAAAAAGAAGAAGAAGAAGAAGTAGAAGAAGAAGAAGAAGAAGAAGTAAAAGAAGAAGAAGAAGTAGAAGAAAAAGAAGATGACGAAGAAGAAGAAGAAGAAGAAGAAGAAGATTAAGAAGATGGAGAAGAACAAGAAGAAGAAGTAGAAGATGAAAGAGCAAAAATGAAAAGT
>JAIUJO010001592.1:125000-127500 GCA_023846275.1 Vanilla planifolia
AGAGGAAGAAGTCGAGGGAGAAGAAGAAGAGGAAGAAGAAGAAGAAGAAGAAGAAGAAGAAGAAGAAGTAGAACAACATGAAGAATAAGAAGAAAAGGAAGAAGAAGAAGTAGAAGAAGAAGATGAATAAGAAAAAGAAGAAGAAGAAGAAGAAGAAGAAGAAGAAGAAGAAGAAGAAAAAAAGGATAAGAAGAAGAAGAAGATGATAAAGATGGTGACGAAGAAGAAGATGAAGAAGAATAAAAGAAAGAAGAGGAAGAAGTGGAGGAAAAGAAAGCAGAAGAAGAAGAAGAAGAAGAAGGAGAAGAAGAAGTAGAAGAAGAAGATGAAGAAGAAGAAGAAGTAGAAGATGAAGAATAAGATGACTTGAAGAAGAAGAAGAAGTAGACAAAAAAGAAGAAGAAGAAGAAGAAGAAGAAGAATAATAAGAAGAAGAAGAAAAAAAAGATGAGGAAGAAGAAGAAGAAGAAGAAGAAGAAGATGATGATGAAGATGATTAAGAAGAAGAAGAAGATGAAGTCAAAGAAGAAGAAGAAGAAGAAGAGGAAGAAGAAGAAGGAGAAGAAGAAAGAAGAGGAAGAGAAAGAAGAAGAAGAAGAAGGAGAAGAAGTTGAAGAAGAACTAGAAGAAGAAGAAGAAGAAGAAGAAGAAGAAAAATGCAAAGAAGAACATAAAGAAGAAGAAGAAGAAGAAGAAGAAGTCGAAGATGAAGAACGAGAAGATGAAGAAGTGGAAGTAGAAGAAGAAGAAGAAGAAGAAGAAGAAGAAGGCATAGAAGAAGAAGAAAAAGAAGGAGAAGAAGAAGAAGGAGGAGGAGAAGAAGAAGAAGAAGAAGATGTAAAAGAAGTAGAAGAAGAAAAGGAAGAAGAAGAAGAAGAAGTTGACGAAGAAAAAGGAAAAGAAGAACACAAAGATTAAGAAAAAGAAGAAGAAGAAGAAGAAGAAGATCTAGAAGAAGATGTAGTAGTAGAAGAAGAAGAAGAGAAAGAAGATGAAGAAAAAGAAGAAGATGGTGAAAAAGAAGAAGAAGAAGAAGGCAAAGATGAAGAAGAAGAAGAAGATGACAAAAAAGGCAAAGAAGAAGAAGAAGAAGAAGAAGAAGAAGATAGAGTGAAGAAAAAGAAGAAGATGAAGAAGAAGATGAAGGAGAAGAAAAAGGAGAAAAAGAAGTTGAAGAAGAAGAAGAAGAAGAAGTAGGAGAGGAAGAAAAAAAATTAGTAGAAAAACAAGGAGAAGTAGTAGTAGTAGAAGAAGAAGAAGAAGAAAAAGTAGAAGGAGAAGTAGAAGAAAGAGAAGAAGAAGAAAAAGAATAAGAAGAATGGGAAGTAGACGAAGAAGAAGAGGAAGAAGAGGAAGAAGTATAGGGAGAAGAAGAAGAGGAAAAAGAAGAAGAAGATCAAGAAGAAGAAGAAGAAGGAGAAGAAGAAGAATATGATGTAGAAGAAGAAGAAGGAGAAGAAGAGGAAGAAGAAGAAGAAGAAGAAGGAGAAGAAGAAGAAAAAGAAGAAGAAGAAGAAGGAGAAGAAGAAGAAAAAGAAGAAGAAGAAGAAGAAGAGGAAGAAGAAGAAGAAAAAAAGAAAAAGAATAAGGAAAAGAAGATGATGAAGATGGTGTTGAAGAAGAAGAAGAAGAAGAGGAAGAAGTGCAAGAGGAGGAAGATGAAGAAGAAGAAGAAGAAGATGATTAAGAAAAAGAAGTAGAAGAAGAAGAAAAGTAGAAGAAGAAGAAGAAGAAGACGAAGAAGAAGAAGAAGAAGAAGAAGGAGAATGAGAATTGAAGAAGATGAAGAAGAAGGAGAAGAAGATGAAGATGAAGAAGAAGAAGAAGAAGAAGAAGAAAAAGTCATAGAAGAAGAAAAAGATGAAGAAGTAGAAGAAGAAAGAAGAAGAAGAGAAGGAACAAGAAGAAGAAGAAGAAGTAAAAGAAGAATTAGAAGAAGAACAAGAACAAGAACAAGAAGAGAAAGAAGAACACGAAGAAGAAGAAGAAGAAGAAGACAAAGATGAAGTACAAGAAGTTGAAGAAGAGGAAGAAGATGAAGAAGAAGAAGAAGTAGAAGGAGATGAAGAAGGAGAAGGAGAAGAAGAAGAAGAAGAAGGAGAAGAAGATGTAAAAGAAGAAGAGGAAAAAAAAGAAGAAGATGAAGAAGACGAAGAAGATGACGAAGAAGAAGGAGAAGAAGAAGAGAAAGATGGATAGGATGAAGAAGAAGAAGTAGACCAAGATGAAGATGAAGAAGAGGAAGAAGACAAAAAAGGAAGAAGAAGAAAAAGAAGAAGATGACGAAGAAGAAGGCGATGAAGAAGGTAAAGATGAAGAAGAAGTTGAAGAAGAAGAAGGCAAAGAAAAAGATGAAGACGAAGAAGAAGAAGGCAAAGAAAAAGATGAAGAAGAAGAAGAAGAAGAAGAAGACGAAGAAAAGAAGAAGTAGAAGAAGGAGAAGAAGATGAATGAGAAGAGAAAAAGACGAAGAAGAAGAAGAAGAAGAAGAAGAAGAAGA
>JAIUJO010001592.1:150000-152500 GCA_023846275.1 Vanilla planifolia
AACAGAAGACAAAGAAGAAAAAGACATAGAAGATGTAGAAAAAGAAGAAGAAGAAGAAGAGGAAGAGGAAGAAGAAGAAGAATAATACGATTAAGAAGAAGAAGAAGAAGAGAGGAAGAAGAGGAGAAGAAGATGAAGAAGAAGAAGAAGAAGACGAACAAGAAGAAGATGATGAAAAAGAAGAAGTAGAAAAGAAGAAGTAGTTGTTGAAGAAGAAGAAGAAAATGATGAAGAAGAAGAAGACGAGGAGGTAGTAGAAGAAGTTGGAGAAGAAGTAGTAGTAGTAGTAGAAGTAGAAGAAGAAGAAGAAGAAGAAGAAGAAGAACAAGCAGGAGAAGAAGATGAAGAAGTAGACGAGGAAGAAGGAAAGAAGTAGAAGAAGAATATGAAGATGGACGACAAGAAGTAGAAGTAGAAGAACATGAAGATGAAGAAGAAGAAGAGGGAGAAAAAGCTAAAGAAGAAGAAGATGATGATGATGAACAAGAAGAAGACGAAGAAGAAGAATAAGAAGATGAAGAAGAAGAAGAAGAAGAACAAAAAATAGTAGAACAAGAAGAGGTTAAGAAGAAGAAGAAGAAGAAGTAGATGGACAACAAATAGAAGATGAAGAAGAAGGAGAAGAAGAAGAACAAGAAAAAGAAGGAGAAGAAGAAGTAGAAGAAGAAGAACAATAAGAAGAAGAAGTTGAAGGAGAAGAAGAAGAAGAAGAAGAAGTGGTTGAAGAAGAAGAAGAAGAAAAAGAAAAAGTAGAAGATGAAGAGGAAGAAGAAGAAGAAGACAAAGAAGAAGAAGAAGAAGAAGAAGAAGAACAAGATGGAGAACAAGAAGAAGAAGTAGAAGAAGTGGTAGTAGTAGTAATAGAAGAGGAAGAAGAAGATGAAGAAGATGATGATGATGAAGTAGAAGTAGTAGTAGTGGTGGTAATAGTAGTAGTAGTAATAGTAGTGGAAGAAGAAAAAGAAGAAGATGAAGAAGAAGAAGATGAAGATGAAGAAGAAGAGGAAGAAGAAGACGAGAAAGATGAAGAAGAAGAAGAAGAAGATGAAGAAGAAGTAGAAGAAGAATAAGATGAAGAAGTTGAAGAATAAGAATAAGAAGAAGAAGAAGAGGAAGAAGTTGTAGTAAGAGTAGAAGGAGGACAAGAAGAAGTAGAAGAAGAAGAAGAAGAAGAAGAAGAAGAAGATGATGATGATAATGAAGAAGATGAAGAGAAGAAGAAGAAAAAGAGAAGAAGAAGAAGAAGATGAAGAAGAATAAGAAGACGAAGAAGAAGAAGAAGAAGTAGAAGAAGAAGATAAAGAAGATGAAGAAGATGAAGAAGAAGTACAAGAAGAAGAGAAAGAAGAAGATGATGAAGAAGAAGAAGAAAAGAAGAAGAAAAAGAAGAAGAAGAAGAAGAAGTTGAAGTAGAAGTAGAAGATGATGACGAAGAAGAAGAAGAAGAAGAAAAGGAAGAAAAAGAAGAAGAAGAAAAAGAAGTAGAAGCATAAAAAGTAGGAGGAGGAGAAGAAGAAGAAGAAGAAGAAGAAGAAGGAGTAGTAGTAGTAGAAGAAGAAGAAGAAAATGAAATAGAAGAACAAGAATAAGAAATTGATAAAGAAGAAGAGAAAGAAGAAGAAGGAGAACAAAATGAAGAAGAAGAAGATGAAGAAGTGGAAGAAGTAGAAGAATAACAAGAAGAATAAAAAAACAAAAGAGAAGAAGTAGAAGAAGTAGAGGAAGTTGAAGAAGATAAAGAAGTAGTAGAAGAAGAAAAAGTAGTAGAACAAGAAGAAGAAGAAGAAGAAACAGGAGAAGAAGTGACAGAAGAAGAAGAAGAAGAAGAAGGAGAAGCAGAAGAAGGAGGAAGAAGAGGAAGAAGAAGAGGAAGAAGAAGACAAAGAAGAAGAGAAGAAGAAGAAGAGGAAGAGGAAGAGAAGATGAAGTAGATGAAGAAGAAGATAAAGAAGTAGTAGTAGTAGAAGAAGAAGAAGAAGAAGTAGTAGTAGTAGTAATAGCAGAACAAGAGGAAGAAGAAGAAGAAGTAGAAGAAGAAGAGAAGAAGTAAAAGAAGAAAAAGAAGAAGAAGAAGTAAAAGTAGAAGTAGAAGGAGAAGAAGGAAAAGAAGTAGAAGAAGTAGAACAAGGAGAAGAAAAAGATGAAGAAGAAGAAGAAGATGAAGTAGAAGAAGAAGTAGAACGTGAAGAAGGAAAAGAAGTAGATGAAGAATAAGAAGAAGAAAAAGAAGAACAAAAATAAGAAGTAAAAGAAGAAGAAGATGAAGAATGAGAACTAGTAGTAGTTGTTGAAGAAGAAGAAGTAGAAAAGAAGAAGAAGAAGAAGAAGAGAAAGAAGAAGAAGAGGAAAAAGAAGAAGAAGAAGAAGTATAATAAGAAGAAGAAGATGGAGGAAAAGAAGTAGTAGAAGAAGAAGAAGATGAAGAAGAAGTAGAAGAAGAAGAAGAAAAAGAAGAAAAAGAAGAAAAAGAAGCATAACAAGAAGAAGAAGATGGAGGAAA
>JAIUJO010001592.1:157500-160000 GCA_023846275.1 Vanilla planifolia
GAAGAAGACAAAGAAGAAGAAGAAGAAGATGATGATAAAGAGTAAGAAGAAGAAGAAGAAGAAGAAGAAGAAGAGGTAGAAGAAGAAGAAGAAGAAGAAGAAGAAGAAGTAGAGGTAGAAGAAGAAGAAAAAGAAGAAAAAGAAGAGGAACAATAAGTGGAAGAAGAAGAAGAAAAAGAAGAAAAAGAAGAGGATGAAGAAGAAGAAGAAGAAGAAAAGAAGAAGAAGAAGTGGAAGAAGAAGAAGAAGAACAAAATGAAGAAAAAGAAGAAGAAGAGGTCGTAGTCTTAGTAGTAGAAAAAGAAGAGGAATAAGAAGAAGTAGATGATGATGATGAAGTAGAAGAGGAAGCTATAGTAGTAGTAGTAGTAGTAATAGTGGAAGAAGAAGAAGAAGAAGAAGTAGAAGAAGAAGAAGAAGAAGAAGAAGAAGAAGAAAAAAGTAAAGGAAGATGAAGAAGCAGGAGAAGAAGAAGTGGAAGAAGAAGAAGAAGAAAAAGAATAGGAAGATGAAGAAGTAGTAGGAGTAGTAGAAGAAGAAGAAAAAGAAGAAGAAGAAGAAGTATTAGTAGTAGAAGAAGAAGAGAAAGAAGAAGAAGTAGATGAAGATGAAGAAGTAGTGGTAGTAGTAGTAGTAGTAGTAGAAGAAGAAGAAGATGATGATGATGATGTTGATGAAGTAAAAGAAAAAGAATAAGAAGTAGTAATAGTAGTAGTAGTAGTAGAAGAAGAAGAAGATGAAGAAGAAGAAGTAAAAGAGAAGAAGTAGAAGAAGAAGAAGATTCAAAAGAAAAAGAAGAATAAGACGAAGAAGAGGAAGAAGAAAAAGAAGAAGATGATGATGAAGAAGAAGAAGATGATGATGAAGAAGAGGAAGGAGAAGAAGAAGATGTAGAAGAAGAAGAAAAGAAGTAGAAGAAGAAGAAAGGTAAGAAGTACAATAATAATAAGAAGTTGTAGTAGTAGTAGTAGTAGTAATAGAAGAAGAAGAAGTAGTAGCAGTAGAAGAACAAGAAGAAAAAGAAGAAAAGGAGGAGAAGTAGAAGAAGAAGAAGAAGAAGATCAGGACAATGAAGAAGGAGAAATAGAAGAAGAAGAAGAAGAAGAAGAAGAAGTAGAAGAGCAAGATGAAGAAAATGAAAATGAAGAAATAGAAGAAGAAAAAGAAGAAGAAGAAGAAGGAGAAGAAGTAGAAGAAGAAGAAGAAAGAGAAGAAGAATTAGTAGGAGAAGAAGAAGAAAAAGAAGAAGTAGAATAGGAAAAAGATATAGGGAAAGAAGAAGAAGAAGAAGAAGAAGAAGAAGATAGAGAAGAAGATGAAGAAGAAGAAGTAGAAGAAGAAGAAGAAGTTGTAGTAGTAACAGTTGAAGAAGATGAAGAAGAAGAAGAAGAAGTAGAAGTTATAGTAGTAGTAGCTGAAGAAGATGAAGAAGAAGAAGAACAAGAGGAATAAGATAAAGAAAAAGAAGTAGTTGTAGTAGAAACAGATGAAGAAGAAGAAGAAGAATAATAATAATGAAAAAAGATGTAGAAAAAGAACAGGAAAAAGTAGTAGTAGTAGTAGAAGAAGAAGAAGTAGTAGATGTGGTGGTAGAAGAAGAAGAAAAAGAAGAAGAAGAAGAAGAAGTAGACAAACAAGAAAAAGAGTAAGAAAAAGAAGAAGAAGAAGAAGCACAAGAGGAAGAAGAAGATGAAGTAGTAGTAGTGGTATAAGAAGAAGAAGAAGAAGAAGAAGATAAAGAAAACATAGTAGAAGAAGAAGAAGAATTAGAGGAAGAAAAAGAAGAAGAAGAAGTGGAAGAAGAAGAAGGAGATGAAGAAGAGGAAGAAGAAGAAGAAGTAGAAGAAGAAGAAGAAGAAGACAAGATGATGATGAAGAAGAAGAAGAAGAAAAAGAAGAAGTAAAAAAGAAGAAAAAGAAGAAGAAGAAGAAGGAGAAGAAGAAGAAGATGAAGAAGAAGTTGTGGTAGAAGAAGAAAAAGTAGTAGTAGAAGAAGAACAAGAAGAAGAAGTTGAAGAAGAACAAGTAGAAGAAGAAGAAGTAGAAGAAGGTGTAGAAGAAGAAGAAGAAGGAGAAGTTAAAGGGGAATATGTGGAACAAGAAGAAGTAGAAGAAAAAGAAGTAGAAGAAGAAGAAAAAAAAGAAGGAGAAGAAGAAGTGAAAGAAGAAGAAGAAGAAGAGGTAGCACTCATACTAGTAGAAAAAGTAGAAGAATAAGAAAAAGAGGAAGAAGATAATGAAGAAGTAGAAGAAGAAGTTGTTGTAATAATAATAGTAGAAGAAGTAGAAAAAGAAGAAGTAAAAAGAGAAGAAGTTGTAGAGGAAGAAAAAGAAAAGAAGAAGGAAAAGAAGAAAAAGAAGAAGAACAAAGTGAAGTACTTACAGTAGAAGAAGAAGAAGAAGAAGTAGAAGAAGATGTAGTAGTAGTAGTAGTATTGAAGAAGAAGAAGAAGAAGAAGAAGAATAAGAAGAGGAAGAAGAAGAGAAGAAGTAAAAGAAG
>JAIUJO010001592.1:162500-167500 GCA_023846275.1 Vanilla planifolia
GAAGAAGAAGAAGGAGGAAAAGAAGAAGGCGAAGTAGTAGTACTAGTAGTAGCAGTTGTAGTAATAGAAGAAGAAGAACAAGAAGGAGAAGAAAAAGACGACGATGAAGAAGAAGAAGAAGAAGAAGAAGAAGAGTAGTAGAAGAAGAAGAGGAACAAGAATTAGAAGAAGTAGAAGAAGAAGAAGAAGATGTAGTAGTAGTATTAGAAAAAGAAGAAGAAGAAGAAGAAGAAGAAGAAGATGAAGTAGAAGAAGAAGTGGAGTATAAAGAAGAAAAAAGAAGAAGAAGAAGGACAAGGAGAACAAGAAGAAAGTTTAGAAGAAGAAGAATGAAGAAGAAGAAGAAGAAGTAAAAGGAGTAGAATAAGTAGAAGAAGAATTAGAAAAATAAGCACAAGAAGAAGAAATAATAGTAGTAATAAAAGAAGAAAATGAAGAAGAAGAACAAGTAGTAGTACTAGTGGTAGTTGTAACAGTAGTAGAAAAAGAAGAAGCAGTAGTAAAAGAAGAAAAAGAAGAAGAAGAAGAAGACAAAGAAGAAGATGAAGTCGAAGATGGAGATGAACAAGTGGAAGATGAAGAAGAAGGAGAAAAAGAAGAAGAGAAGAAGAAGAAGATTAAGAAGGAAAAGATGATGAAGAAAAAGAAGAAGAAGAAGTAGTATTTGTAGAAGAAGAAGAAGAAGAAGAAGAAGATGAAGAAGTAGATGAAGTAGAAGGAGTAGAAGAGATGAAGCAGTAGAAGAAGAAGAAGATGATGAAAAAGATATAGAAGGAGATGTAGAGGAAGGAGAAGAAGAAGAAGAAGAAGAAAGGGAAGAAGTAGAAGATGAAGAAGAAGAAGAAGAGGATCAAGTAGAACTAGAAGAAGAAAAAAAGAAGGAGAAGAAGAAGAAGGAGGAGAAGGAGATGGAGAAGAAGAAGAAGAAGAAGAAGAAGAAGTCGAAGGCAAAGAAGAAGATGAAGGGGAAGAAGAAGAAGGAGAAGAAGAAAAGAAGAAGAAGTAGAAGAAGAAGAAGAAGAAAAAGAAGAAGAAAACAAAGATAAAGAATTAGAGAAAGAAAAAGAAGAAGAAGAAGAAGATGTTGAAAAAGAAGAAGTTGAAGAACAAGAAATGCAAGAAGAAGAAGAAGAAGAAGTAGTAATAGAAGTAGTAGAAAAAGAAAAAAAAAGAAGTAGAAGAAGAAGAAGAAGAAGAATTAGAAGAAGTAGAAGAAGAAGAAGATGAAGAAGATGCTGATGATGATGAAAAAGAAGAAAAAGAAGTAGAAGAAAAAGAAGAAGAAGAAGAAGAAGAAGAAGGTGATGATGAAGAAGAAGAAGAAGGAGAAGAAGAAGAAGAAGAAGAATTAGAAGAAGAAGAAGATGTAGAAGAAGAAGAAGAAGAAAGAGAAGAAGAAAAAAAACAAGAAGAAGAATAACTAGACAAAGAGGAAGAGAAAGAAGGAGAAGAACTGGAAGAAGAAGAAGAAGAAGAAGAAGAAGAAGTAGAAGAAGAAGAAGAAGAAGAAGAAATGGAAGAAGAAGAAGAAGAAGAAGAAGAAGAAAAAGAAGAAGAAGAAGAAGAGGAAGAAAAATAATAAGAAAAGGAAGAGCAACAAGTAATGAAAGAAGAAGGAGGAGATGAAGAAGGAGATGAAGAAGTAGAAGATGAAGAAGAAGATGATGAAGAAGAAGAAGATGAAGAAGAAGAAGAAGAAGTACAAGATGATGAATAAGAAGAAGAAAAAGGAAGGAGATGAAGTTCAAGAATAAGAAGAAGATGTAGAAGAAGAATAAGAAGAAAAAGAAGAAGTATAAGAAGAAGAAGAAGAGGAAAAAGAAGAAGAAGAAGAAGAAGAAGATGATGAAGATGGGAAGAAGAAGAAGAATAATAATAAGAAGAAGATGAGGAAGAAGAATAAGTACAAGATGAAGAAGAAGGAGAAGAACAAGAAGAAGAAGGAGAAGAAGAAGAAGATGTAGAAGGAGAAGAACAGGAAGAAGAAGAAGAAGAAGAAGTAGACGATGTAGTAGTAGAAGAAGAAGAAAGAGAGGAAGTGCAAGAAGAAGAAGAAGAAGAAGTAGGAGAACAAGAAGATGAAGAAGATGAAGAAGAAGAAGAAGAAGAAGAAGTAGTAAAACTAGTAGTAGTAATAAAAGAAGAAGAAGAAGAAGAAGGAGAAGAAGAAGAAGAATAAGAAGAAGAAGAAGATGATGAAGAAGAAGAAGTAGTAGAAGAAGAAGAATAAGAAGATGAAGAAGACGAAGAAGAAGAAGAAGAAGTAGTAGAAGAAGAAGAAGCCAAAGAAGAAGAAGAAAAAGAAGAAGAAGAAGAAGCTATAGTAGTAGTAGTAGTAGAAGAAGAAGAAGAAGATGAAGAAGAAGAAGAAGAAGAAGAATAAGAATAAGAAGAACAAGAAGAAGAAGAAGAAGAAGATGTAGAAGAAGGAGAAGAAGTAGTAGATGAAAAAGAGCAGGAAAAAGAAGAAGAAAAAGAAGAATTGGAAGATGGAGAAGGAGAACAAGAAGAAAAAGAAGAAGAAGAAAAAGAAGAAGAAGAAGAAGAAGAATAGATAGAAGAAGAAGTAGAATAAGAGAAAGAAGGTGTTGTAGTTATTATAGTAATGGAAGAAGTAGATGGAGAAGAAGAAGAAGAAGAAGAAGAAGAAGAATAAGGTGAAGAAGAAGAAAAGAAGAAGAAGGAGTCAAAGAAGAAGAAGAACAAGAAGAAGAAGATGAAGAAGAGGAAGATGAAGAAGAAAATCGAGAACAGGAAGAAGAAAAAGAAGAAGAAGAAGTTGTAGTAGTAGTAAAAGAAGAAGGAAAAGAAGAAGAAGAAGAAGAAGAAGAAGAAGAAGGAGAAGAGAAGAAGAATTAGTAGAAGAAGAAGATAAAGAACTAGAGGAAGAAGAAGAGGAAGATGATGATGATGAAATTGAAGAAGAAGAAGCAGAAAAAGAAGAAGAAAAAGAAGTAGTTGAAGAAGAAGAAGAAGAAGTAGTAGTAGTAGTTGAAGGACAAGAAGAAGAAGAAAATGGAGAAGAAGAAGAAGAAGAAGAAGAAGCACAAAAATGAGAAGACGTAGAAGAAGAAGAAGAAGAAGAAGACGACGAAGAAAAAGAAGAAGAAGAAGAAGAAAAAGCAGAAGAAGTAGAAGTTGAAGAATAAAAAGAAGAAGAAAAAGAAGAAAAAGATGCAGAAGAAAAAGAAGATGAAAAAGAAGAAGTAGAACAAGAAGATGAAGAAAAAGTAGTAGTTGTAGAAGAAGTAGAAGTATTAGTAGTAGTTGTTGTTGAAGAAGAAAAAGAAGAAGAAGAAGAAGAAGAAGCAGAAGAAGAAGAAGAAGAAGAAGAAGAAGAAGTAATAGTAATAGTGGTAGAAGAAGTAAAAGAAGATGATGAATAACAAGAAGATGAAATAGAAGAAGAAGAAGAAGAAGAAGAAGGAGAAGAAGAAGTAGTAGTAGTAGAAGAAGAAGAAGAAGAAGAAGAAGTATAAGAGAAAGAAGAGAAGAAGATGATGAAGAAGAAGAAAAAGAAGAAGAAGAACAAGAGAAAGAAGAGGAAGAGGAAGATGAAGGAGAAAAAGAAGAAGAAATAGAGGAAGAAGAAGAAGAAGAAGAAGAAGTAGAAGAAGAAGAAGAAGGAGAAGAAGAAGAAGAAGAAGAGGAAGAAGAAGAAAAAGTAAGAGAAGAAGAAGAAGAATAAGAATAAGAAGAAGAAGAAGAAGAAGATGATGAAGAAGAAGAAGAAGAAGAAGAAAAGAAGAAGAAGAAGAAGAAAACAAGAAAAAGAAGAAGAAGAAGAAGAAGAAGAAGAAGTAGTAGTACAAGTGGTAGTTGTAGCTGTATTAGAAAAAGAAGTAGAAGCAGAAGAAGACAAAGAAGAAGAAGAAGACGAACAAGAAGATGAAATCAAAGATGAAGATGAAGAAGAGAAAGATTAAGATGAAGAAGGAGAAGAAGAAGATGAGAACAAGAAGAAGAAGAAGAAGTGACGAAGAGGAAGAAGAAGTAGAAAATTAAGAAGAAGAAGAAGAAGAAGAAGTATTAGTAGAAGAAGAAGAAAAAGAAGATGAAGAAGATGAAGAAGAAGATGAAGCAGAAGTAGGAGAAGAGAAGATTAAGTAATAGAAGAGGAAGATGATGAAAAATAAGTAGAAGGAGTAGAGGAAGAAGAAGAAGAAGAAGAAGAAAAGGAAGCAGAAGAAGAAGAAGTTGAAGAAGAAGGAGAAGACAAAAAAACGATGAGAAGAACAAGAACTGAAGAAGAAAGGAAGAAGAAGAAGAATAAAACGAAGATAAAGAAGTAGTAGAAGAAGAAGAACAACAAGAAGAAGAGGAAGAAGAAGTAGAAGTAGTAAAAAAAGAAAAACAAGAAGAAGAAGAAGTAGACGAAGAAGAAGAAGAAGAAGAAAAAGAAGAAGATGAAGGAGAACAAGAAGAAGAAGAAAAAGAAGAATAATAATAATAATAATAAGAAGAGGAAGAAGATGATGTAGATGAAGAAGTAGAAAGAGAAGAAGAAAAAAAAGAAGAACAAGAAGTAGTAGTAGTTGTAGAAGAAGAAGAAGATGATGATGATGAAGAAGAAGATGAAGAAGAAGGAGAAAAAGAAGAAGAAGAAGAAGAAGACGAAGAATAAGAAGAAGAAGAAGAAGTAGAAGAAGAAGTGAAGAAGAAGAATAAGAAGAAGAGGAAGAAGAAGAAGAACAAGAAGAATAAGAAGAAGAAGAAGAAGAAGTAGAAGAAGGAGAAGAAGAAGTAGTAGTAGTGGTAGTTGGTGAAGAAAATGAAGAAGATGATTAAGAAGAAGTAGACGAAGTGGAAGAAGTAGAAGAAGAAGAAGAAAAAGAAGAAGAAGATGGAGAAGAAGAAGGAGAAGTTGTAGAAGAAGAAGAAGAAGAAGATTAAGAAGAAGATGTTGAAATAGAAGAAGAAGAAGAAGATGAAGAAGAAGGAGAAGAAGAAGAAGAAGAAGAAGAAGAAGAAGGTGAAGATGAAGAAGTAGTAGAAGTAGT
>JAIUJO010001592.1:220000-225000 GCA_023846275.1 Vanilla planifolia
AGACGATGCAGTACTAAAAGAAGAAGAAAGAGAAAAATAATAAGAAGGAAAAGAATAAGAAGAAGAAGTAGAAGAAGAAGAAGTGGAAGAAGAAGGAGAAGAAGAAGAAGAAGAAGAAGAAGAAGAAGAAGAAGAAGAACAAGAAGTAGAAGAAGATGAAGAAGAGGAGGAAGAAGAAGAAGAAGAAGACGAAGGAGAAGAAGATGATGAAGAAAAAGAAGAAGAAGAAGTAAAAAAAGAAGAAGATGAAGAAGAAGAAGAGGTAGAATAGGTTGAAGAAGAAGATGAAGAAGAAGAAGAAGAACAAGAAGAAAGAGAAGAAGAAGAAGTTGATGATGAAGTAGAAGAAGAAGATGAAGAAGAAAAGAGGAAGACGTAGTAAAAGAAGAAGTATAAGAAGTAAACAAGAAGAGGAAGAAGATGAAGAAGAAGAAGAAGAGGATGAAGTAGTAGAAGAAGAAGGACAAGAAGATGGAGAAGAAGAAGTAAAAGAAGAAAAAGAAGAAGAAGAATAAGAAGAAGAAGAAGAAGAAGAGAAGAAGAAGAAGAAGAAGAAGAAGAAGAAGAAGTTGTAGTTGTAGTTAGTAGTAGTAAAAGAAAAAGAATAGAGGAAGAAAAAGAGGAAGAAGAAGAAGAACAAGAGAAAGATGTAACAGAAAAAGAAGAAGAAGAAGGAGAACGGAAGAAGAAGATGAAGAAGAAGAAAAAAAAAGTAAGGAAGAAAATGAAGATAATGATGACGAAGAAGAAGAAAGAAGTTGATGAAGAAGAAGTTAAGGAGGAGATGATGTGCAAGAATAAGAAGAAGAAGTACAAGAAGAAAAAGAAGAAAAAGATGAAGAAGAAGTAGATGAAGAAGAAGAAGAGGAAGAAGAAGAAGAAGAAGAAGAAGAAGAAGAAGAAGAACAAGAAGAAGAAGAAGAAGGAGAAGAACAAGAAGAAGGAGGAGAAGAAGAAGAAGAAGAAGAAAAAGAAGAAGAAGAAGTAGACAATGTAATAGTAGAATAAGAAGAAGTAGAAGAAGTAGAAGAAGAAGAAGAGAAGATGTAGTAGAAGAAGAACATGAAAAAGACGATGAAGAAGAAGTAGAAGTAGTAGTAGTAGTACCAGCAGTAGTAATAAGAAGTTGAAGAAGAAGAAGAAGAAGAAGAATGAGAAGAAAAAGAAGAAGAAGATGATGATGAAGAAGAAGAAGTAGAAGAAGAAGAAGAATAAGAAGATCAAGGAGGAGGAGAAGAAGAAGAAGTAGAAGAAGAAGAAGAAGAAGTAGAAGAAGAAAAAGAAGAAAAAGAAGAAAAAGAAGAAGTATATATAAGAGTAGTAGAAGAAGAAGAAAAAAGAGGAAGCAGAAGAATAAGAAGTATAACAAGAAGATGTAAAAGAAGTAGCAGTAGTAGTAGTAGAAGAAGAAAAATAAAAGAAGAAGAAAAAAGAGGAACAGGAAGATGGCAAAGGAGAACAAGAAGAAAAAGAAGAAGAAGAAGAAGAAGAAGAAGAAGAAGAATAAGAGAAAGAAGAAGAAGAAGAAGAAGAAGAATAAGAGGAAAGAAGATGCAATAATTATTGTAGTAGAAGAAGAAGAAGATGATGAGAAGTGGCATGTAGTAGTCCTAGTAGTAGTAGCAGCAGTAAGAAGAAGAAGATGATGAAGAAGAAGAGAAGAAGTAGAAAAAGAAGAAGATGAAGAAGAGAAGAAGAAGAGGTAGAATAGGTTGAAGACGAAGACGAAGAAGAAGAGAGGAAAAATAAGAAAGAGAAGAAGAAGAAGAAGAAGAAGAAGAAGAAAAAGAAGTAGAGAAAAAACAAGAATAAGAAGAAGAAGAAGAAGAAGTAGAACGAGAAGAAGACGAAGTAAAAGTAGAAGTAGAAGAAGAGCAAGGAGAAAAAGAAAAAGAAAGAGAAGAAGTAAACAAGAAGAGGAGGAAGAAGAAGAAGAAGAAGAGGAAGAAGTAGTTAGTAGAAGAAGAACAACAAGAACAAGGAGATGGAGAAAAAGAAGTAGAAGAAAAAAAAGAAGAAGAAGAAGAATAAGAAGAAGAAGAAGAAGAGGAGAAGAAGAAGAAGAAGAAGAAGAAGAAGAAGAAGATGAAGTAGCAGTTGTTGTAGTAGTAGTACAAGAAAATGAGGAAGAAGAAGAAGAAGAAGAAGAAGATGATAGTAGCAGTTGTTGTAGTAGTAGTACAAGAAAATGAAGAAGAAGAAGAAGAACAAGAGAAAGATGTAATAGAAAAAGAAGAAGAAGAAGAAGAAGAAGTAGAACTGAAAGAAGAAGAAGAAAAAGGAGAAGGAGAAGAAGAAGAAGAAGAAGATGTGGAAGAAGAAGAAAAAGAAAACAAAAGGTAACAGAAGAAAATGAAGATAATGATGACCAAGAAGAAGAAGAAGAAGAAGAGGACGAAGAAGAAGAAGAAGTTGATGAAGAAGAAGAAAAGGAAGGAGATGATGTGCAAGAATAAGAAGAAGATGTAGAAGAAGAATAAGAAGAAAACGAAGAAGGTAAATGAAGAAGAAGAAAAGGAAGAAGAGGAAGAAGAAGAAGAAGAAGAAGAAGAAGAAGAAGAAGAAGAAGTTGATGAAGAAGAAGAAAAGGAAGGAGATGATGTGCAAGAATAAGAAGAAGATGTAGAAGAAGAATAAGAAGGAAAAAGAAGAAGAAGAAGTAAATGAAGAAGAAGAAGAGGAAGAAGAAGAAGAGAAGAAGAAGAAGAAGATGGGGAAGAAGAAGAAGAAAAAGAAGAAGAAGAAGAATATGGAAGAAGAATAAGAACAAGATGAAGAAGAAGGAGAAGAACAAGAAGAAGAAGGAGAAGAACAAGAAGAAAAAGAAGAAGAATAAGTAGACGATGTAGTAGTAGAAGAAGAAGCAGAAGAAGTACAAGAGAAGAAGAAGAAGAAGAAGTAGACAAAGAACATGAAGAAGAATAAGAAGAAAAAGTAGTTATTAGTAGCACCAGTAGTAGTAATAGAAGAAGAAGAAGAATATATAGTAGTAATAGAAGGAGAAGAAGATAAAAGAGGAAGCAGAAGAATAAGAAGAAGAAGAAAAAGATGTAGAAGAAGAAAAAGAAGTTGTAGTAGTAGAAGAATAAGAAAAAGAAAAAGAAGCAAAAGAAGAATAGGGAAGATGGAGAAGGAGAACAAGAAGAAAAAGAAGAAGAAGAAGAAGAAGAAGAATAAGAAGAAGAATAAGAGAAAGAAGATGTAGTAGTTGTTGTAATAGAAGAAGAAGAAGAGGTAGTAGTAGTGATAGAAGAAGAAGAAGAAGAAGAAGAAGAAGGAGGTGAAGAACAAGAAATGAAGAGATAAAGGATGTCAAAGAAGAAGAATACGAATAAGAAGAAGAAGTTGAAGAAAAGGAAGACGAAGAAGTAAATGGAGATGAGGGAAGATGAGACGAAGAAGAAGAAGAAGAAGAAGTAGTAGTAGTAATAGTAGTAGTCGAAGAAGAAGGAAAAGAAGAAGAAGAAGATGAAGAAGAAGAAGAAGGAGAAGAGAAGAAGAATTAGTAGAAGAAGAAGAAGATAAAGAACTAGAGGAAGAAGAAGAAGAAGATGATGATGATGAAATTAAAGAAGAAGAAGAAGAAGTATTAGAAGAATAGGAATAAGTAGTAGTAGAACAAGAAGAAGAAGAAGAAGTGTAAGAAGAGAAGAAGAAGAAGATGAAGAAGAGAAGAGAATAAGAAGAAGTCGAAGAAGAAGAAGAAGAAGAAGAAAAAGAAGAAGAAAGTCAAAGAAAGAAGAAGAAGAAGAAAAAGTGGAAGAAAAAGAAGAAAAAGAAGAAGAGAAGGAAGAAGAAGAGGAAGAAGAAGAAGAAGAAGAAGAAGAAGAGGAGAGAAGAAGAAGAAGAAGAAGGAGAAGAAGAAGAAGAAGAAGAAGAAGAAGGAGAAGAAGAACTAGAAGAAGAAGAAGAAGAAGAAGTAGATGAAGAGGAAGAAAGAAGAAGGAGAAGAAGAAGAAGAAGAGGAAGAAGAAGAAGAACAACAACAAGAGGAAAAAGGACAAGAAGAAGAAGAAGTAGAAGAAGGCGAAGAAGAAGAAGAAGAAGAAGAACAAGACACAGAGAAATACAAAGAAGAAGAAGAAGAAGAAGACGAAGGTGAAGGAGAAGAGGAAGAAGAAGAAGAAGTAGATTACGAAGAAGAAGAAGGAGGAGAAGAAGAAGCCAAAGAAGATGAAGAAGTTGAAGAAGAAGGTGAAGAAGATGAAGAAGATGAAGAAGAAGACGAACTGAAGAAGAAGAAGAAGAGGAAGACGAAGTGAAGAAGAGGAAGAAAAGAGGAAGAAGAAAGAAGGAAGATGAAAAAGAGTAAGAATAAGAAGAATAAGAAAAAGAAGAAGATGAAGAAGAGAAGACAAAGATGGAGTAGAAGAAGAAGAGGAATAGGAGGAAGAAGAAGAGGAAGAAAAAGAAGAAGAAGAGGAAGGTAAAGAAGAAGTCGATGAGAAGAAGAAGAAGAAGAGGAAGAAGAAGAAGAAGAAGAAGAAGAAGAAGAGGATGGAGAAGAAGAAGAAAAGAAGAAGAAGAAGAGGATGAAGTGAAAGAAGAGGAAGAAGAAGAAGTAGAAAAAGAAGAGATAAAGAAGAGAAGAAAAAGAAGAAGAAGAAGAAGAAGAAGAAGAAGGATGATGAAGAAGAGGATATAGAAGAAGGGAAAGAAGAAGAAGAAAAGAAGAAGAAGAAGAAGAAGAGAGAGAAGAAGAAGAAGAAGAAGAAGAAGAAAAGAAGAAGTTGAAGAAGCAGAAGAAGAAGAAAGAAAGAAGAAGAAGAGAAGGCAAAGAAGAAGAAGAAGAAGAAGTAGAAGAAGATGAAGATGCAGAAGAAGAGAGAAGAAGAAAAGAAGAAGATGAAGAAGCATTAGAAGAAAAAGGAGAAGAAGAAGAAGCAGAAGAAGATGAAGATGCAGAAGAAGAAGAAGAAGCAGAAGAAGACGAGGAAGAAGAAGAAGAAGAAGAAGCGGAAAGAAGACGAGGAAGAAGAGGAGAAGAAGAAGAAGAAGAT
>JAIUJO010001592.1:232500-235000 GCA_023846275.1 Vanilla planifolia
AGAAGAAGAAGAAAAATAAGAAGAAGAAAAAGAAGAAGAAGTGGAAGAAGAAGAAGTGGTAGAAAAAGAACAAGAAGAATAACGAGAAGAAGAAGAATTAGAAGAAGAAAAAGAAGAAGAAAAAGAAGAAGGAGAAGAAGAAGCATAAGAAGAAGAAGATGATGATGATGAAGATCATGACGAAGAAGACAATGAAGATGATGATGAAGAAGAAGAAGAAGAATGGGTTGATGATTATGATAAAGTAGTAGTAGAAGAAGAAGAAGAAGAAGAAGTAGAAGAAGAAGAAGAAGAAGTCAAAGAACGTGATAAAAAAGAGCAAGAAGACGAAGAAGAAGAAGAAGAAGAAGAAGGAAAAGAAGAAAAAAATGAAGATGATGAACAAGAAGAAAAAAAAAGAAGATGAACAAGAAGAAGGTGAAAAAGAAGATGAAGAGGACAAAGTAGAAGAAGAAGAGGACGAAGAAGAAGAAGAATTTGAAGAAAAAAAAGATCAAGAAAATTAAGAAGAAGAAGACAAAAAAGAAGTAGAAGAAGAAAAAGAAAAGGAAGAATAAGAAGTTGAAGAACAAAAAGTACAAGTAGAAGAAGATGAAAAAGAAGAAGAAGAAAAATAAGAAGAAGACGAAGTAGAAGAAGATGAAGCAGAAGAAGTGTAAGAAGATGAAGAAGAAGAAGAATAGGAAGAAGTAAAAGAAGAAGATGAAAAAGAAGAAGAATAACGATAAGCAAAAGAAGAAGAAGTACAAGAAGAAGACGAAGAAGAAAAAGAACATGATAAAAAAGAAGAAGAAGATGAAGAAGATAAAGAATAACAAGAAGAAGAAAAAGAAGAAGAATAAGAAGAAAAAGAAGAAGAGGAAGAAGAAGAAGAAGAGGAAGAAGAAGAAGAAGAAGTAGATGAAAAAGAAGAATTAGAAGAAAAAGTAGAAGTAAAAGATGTCAGACAAGAAGAAGAAGAAGAAGAAATAGAAGAAGAAGAAGAAGAAGAAGAAGTTGAAGAAGATGAATAAGAATTCTAAGAAGAAGAAGAATAAGTAAAAGAAGATGGAGAAGAAGAAGAAGAAGAAGTAGAGGAAGAAAAAGAAAAAGAAGGAGGAGAAGAAGAAGAAGACAAAAAGGAAGAAGTAGAAGAAAAGAAGAAGAATATGAAGAAGAATTAGAAGAAGAAGAAGGAGAAGAAGAAGATGAAGAAAAAGAAGTAGAAGAAGATGATGATGATGATGAAGAAGAGGAAGAAGAAGAAGTGGAAGAAGAAGCTGAAGAAGATGAGATGATGAAGAAGAAGAAATCAAAGAAGAAGTTGAGGAAGGAGAGGAAGAAGAAGAGGAAGAATAGGAAGAAGTGAAAGAAGATGAAGAAGAAGGAAAAGAAGAAGAAGATGATGAAGGAGAACAACAAGAAGAAGAAGAGAAGTAGAAGAGGATGAAGAGGAAGAAGAAGAAGAAGTTGAAGAGGAAGAAGTGGAAGAAGAAGAAGAAGACAAAGAGGAAGAAGAAGAAGAAGAAGTGGAAGAAGAAGATGATGATGGTGATGAAGAAGAAGAAGAAGGAGAAGAAGAAGTAGAAGAAAAGGAAGAGGAGGAAGAAGAAGAAGAAGAAAAAGAAAGAGGAGGAGGAGAAGAAGAAGAAGTAGAAGTATAAGAAGAAAAAGAAAAAGAAGATGATGATAAAGAAGAAGAAGTAGAAGAAAGAGGAGGAGAAGGAGGAGGAAGAAGAAGAAGAACTAGAAGAAGAAGGAGAGGAAAAGGAAGAACAAGATCATGTTGAAGAAGAAGTCATAAAAGAAGAAGAAGTTGAAGAAGAAGAATTAGAAGAAGAAGAATAAGAATAAGTAGAAGAATAAAAAGAAGAAGAAGAAGAAGAAGAAGAAGAAGAAGAAGATGATGAAGAAGAGAAGAAGATGATGATGAGGTAGAAGAGGAAGAAGGGGAAGAAGAAGAAGAAGAAGAAAGGGAAGAAGAAAAAGAAGAAGAAATGGAAGAAGGAGAGTTGGAAGGTAAAGAAGAAGATGATCAAGAAGATGAATATGAAGTAGAAGATGAAGAAGAAGGAGGAGGAGGAGAAGAAGAAGAAGAAGAAGAAAATGAAGAGAAAGAAGAGGAGGAAGATGAAGAAGTGGAAAAAGAGGAAGAAGGAGAAGAAAAAGAAGAAGATGATGAAGAAAAGGAAGAAGAAGAAGAAGAAGAAGAAGAAGAAGTTGATGAAGAAGAAGATGAGGAAGATATGGAAGAAGAGGATGAAGAAGAAGAAGAAAGAAAAGAAGAAGAAAAGGAAGAAGAAAGAAGAAGAAGAAGAAGAGGAAGAGTGAAAAAAGTGGAAGAAGAAGAAAAAGAAGAAGAAGAAGTGGATGGAGAAGATGAGGAAGAATTAGAAGAAGAAGAAGAAGAAGAGGAAAAAGAAGAAGAAGATTAAGAAGAAGAAGAAGAAGAAGAAGAAGAAGAGGAAGAAGAAGGAGAACAAGAAGTAAATGAAGAAGTAGAAGAAGAAGTAAAAGAAGA
>JAIUJO010001592.1:242500-247500 GCA_023846275.1 Vanilla planifolia
AGAAGAGAAAGAAGAAGAACACGAACTAGAAGAAGAGAAAGAAGAACAAGAAGAAGTAAAAGAAGAAAAATAAGGAGGAGAAGAAACAGAAGAAGATAATGAAGAAGATGAAGACAAAGAAGAAGAAGAAGAAGAAGAAGAAGAAGAAGAAGAAGAATATAAAGAAGAAGAAGAGGAAGAAGAAGAACAAAAAGAAAAAGTGGAGGAAGAAGAAGAAGTTTATGAAAAAGAAAAAGAAGAAGAAGAGGAAGGAGAAGAAGAAGAAGAGTTAATGAAGAACTAGAAGAAGAAAAAGAAGAAGAAAAAGAAGAAGAAGATGATGATGAAGACAAAGAAGAAGAAGAAAAAGATGAAGACGAAGAAGATGAAGTAGAAGACAATGAAGAAGGATAGAAAGGAGAGGAAGAAGAAGAAGGCAAAGAGGAAGAAGAAGAAGAGGAAGAAGAAGAACAAGAAGAGGAAGAAGAAGAAGGTTAAGAAGAAGACGAAAAAGAAGAAGAATACAACGAAGAAGACGATGATGAAGAAGAAGATGAAGAAGAAGAGGAAGACAAAGAGAAGAAAGAGAAGAAGAAGAAGAAGAAGAAAAAGAAGAAGAAGAAGAAGAAGAAAAAGAAGAAGAAGAAGAAGTAGAAGAAAAAGAAGAAGAAAGAGGAGGAGAAGAAGGAAAAGAAGGAGATGGAGAAGAAGAAGAAGAAGAAAAAGTTATCGAAGAAGTAGTAGAAGAAGAAGAAGTGAAAGAAGAAGAAGAAGATGAAGAATAAGGAGGATGAGGAGAAGAAATAAAAGAAGAAAAAGAAGAAGTAGAAGAAGATGATGAAGACAAAGAATAAGAAGAGGAGGAAGAAGAAGTAGAAGAAGAAGAAGAACAAGAAGGAGATGAAGAAGACGAAAAAGAAGAAGAAGAGAAAGAAAAAGTGGAAGAAGAAGAACAAGAAGAATAAGGAGAAGAAGAAGAAGAAGAAGAAGAAGAAGAAAAAGAAGAAGAGAAAGAGGACGAGAAGTAGATGCATAACAAGAAGAAGAAAAAGATGTTGATGATGAAGAAGGGTACAAACAAGATGAAAAACAAGAAGAAGAAGAAGAAGATGATGATAATAACTTAGGAAAGGAATAAGAAGAAGAAGAACAAGAAGAAGAAGTCAAAGAAAATGATGAAGAAGAATAAGAAGACATAAAAGAAGAAGAAGAAGTAGAAGAAGAAGAAGACAAAGATGATGAATAGGAAGAAGAAGAAGAAGAAGATGATGAAGAAGAAGAAGGTTAAAAAGAAGTAGAAGAAGAAGGCAAAGAAGAAGAAGAAGAAAAAGAGGAAGAAGAAGAGGGCGAAGAAGAAGAAGAAGAAGAAGTTGAAGAAGAAGAAGATGAAGAGAATTAAGAAGAAGAAGAAGAAGACAAAGAAGAAGAAGAAGAAGAAAAAGAAGAAGAATGAGAAGTTGAGAATAAGAAGAAGAAGAAGAAGAAGAAGACGAAGTAGAAGAAGAAGGGTAAGAAGACGACAACGAAGAAGTAGAATAGGAAGAACAAGAAGTAGAAGAAGAAGACGAAAAAAGAAAAATAAGTAGAATAAGAATAAGAAAACAAGAAGAAGTAGAAGAAGAACACGAAGAAGAACAAGAACAAGATGAAAAAGAAGAAGAAAAAGAAGAAGAAGAAGAAGAAGATGAAGAAGAATAACAAGAAGAAAAAATAGAAGAAAAAAGAGAAGAAGTGGAAGAAGAAGAAGAAGAAGACGAAGAAGAAGAAGAAGAAGAAGAAGAAGAAGAAGTCGAAGACGAAGAAGGAGAATTCGAAGAAGAAGAAGAAGAAGAAGAAGAAGAAGGAGAAAAAGAAGAAGGAGAGGAGGAAGAAGGGGAAGAAGAAGAAGAAGAAGAAGAAGGAGAAGAGGAAGAACAAGACAAAAAAGAAGAAGTAGAAGAAAAGAAGAAGACAAAGAATTAGAAGGACAAGGAGAAGAAGAAAAAGAAGAAGTAGAAGAAGTAGAAGAAGAAGAAGACGAAGAAGAAGAAGAAGAGGACGAAGAAAAACAAGAAGAAGAAGAGGAAGGTGAAGAAGAAGAAGAAGGAGATAGAAAAAGAACAACAACAACAAGAAGAAGAAGAGGAAGAAGATGAAGAAGAAGAAGAAGAAGAAAGAAAAAAAAAGTAGTAGGAGAAGAAGGAGGCGGAGGAGGAGAAGAAGAAGAAGAGGTAAAAGAAGGCAATGAAGAAGAAGAAAATGAAAAAGAAGAAGAAGAAGAAGATGAAGAAAAAGAAGAAGAAGAAAAAGAATAAGAAAAAGAAAATTCGAAAGAAGAAGAAGAAGAAGAAGTTTAAGAAGTAGAAGAAGAAGAAGAGGAGGAAGAAGAAGAAGAAGAAGATGATGACAAAGAAGAAGAAGACGTCCAAGAGGAGGATGTAGAAGGTAGAGATGATGGAGAAGATGAAGAAGTACAAGAAGAAGAATATGATGATGCTGAAGGGAGAGAAGAAGAAGACGAAGATGGAGAAGAAGAAGAAAAAGAAGAATAAAAAGAAGACAAAGAAGAAGAAGAAGAAGAAGAACTGGAAGAGTAAGAATAAGAAGAGTAAGAATAATAAGAAGAAGACGGAGAAGAACAAGAAGAAGATGAAGAAGAAGGGGAAGAAGTTGTAGTAGTAAAAGAAGTAGTAGAAGAAGAAGAAGCATTAGAAGAAAAAGAAGAAAAAGAAGACAAAGAAGCAGAAGAAGAAGAACAAGAATAAGAAGAAGAAGAAGACGAAGAAGAAGAGGAAGAAGAAAAAAAAGAGGAAAATTAAGATAATGATGTTGATGTTGAAGAAGAAGAAGAAGAAGAAGGAGAAGAAGAGGAAGACGATGAAGAAGAAGTAGAAGAAGCTAAAGAAGAAGAAGAAGAAGAGGAAGAAGAAGAAGAAAAGGAGAACAACAAGAAGGAGAAGAGAGGAAGAAGAAAATGGAGAACGAGAAGAAGAAGAAGAAATAGACAAGAGGAACAGAAAAAAAGAAGATGAAGTAGAAGAACAATGAGAAGAAGAAGAAGAAGAAAAAGAAGAAGAAGAAGAAGTCAGAGAAGAAGGAGAAGAAAAAGAAGAAGCAAAAGAAGAAGAAGAAGAAGAAATAGACAAGAGGAACAGAAAAAAAGAAGATGATGTAGAAGAACAATGAGAAGAAGAAGAAGAAGAAAAAGAAGAATGAGAAGAAGAAGAAGAAGAAGAAGAAGAAGATGAAGAAGAAAATGAAAAACGAAAAGAAGGAGAAGAAAATGAAAAACAAGATGAAGAAGAAGAAAAGGAAGATGAAGAAGAAGAAGAAGAGAAGAAAAACAAGATGGAGATGAAGAAGAAAAATAGAGAAGTAAAGAAAAAAAAAGATGTAGAAGTCAAAGAAGAAGGAGAAGAAGAAAAGTACAAGAAGAAGAAGAAGAAGAAGAAGAAGAAGAAAAAGGGGAAGAAGAAAGAGGAGAAGAAGGGGAAGGAGGAGGAGGAAAAGAAGAAGAAGAAGAAGAAAAAGGAGAAGAAGAAGCAGAAGAAAAAGATGAAGAAGAAGATGAAGAAGTAAAAGAAGAAGAAGAAGTTGACGAAGAAGAAGAAGAATAAGTGAAAGAGGAAGATGTAGAAGAAGAAGAAAAAAAGAACAATAAGGAGAAGGAGGGCAAGACGAAGAAGAAGATGAAGAAGAGAAGAAGAAGAAGACGAAGGAGACGAAAAAGAAGAAGAAGAAGAAGAGAAGAAGAAGGAGTGGAAGAAGAAGAAGAGAGAAGAAGAAGAAGAAGTTGAAGAAGAGAAGGAGAAGAAGAAGAAAGAGAAGAAGAGATAAGAAGAAGAAGAAGAGAAGGAGACAGAGGAAGTAGTCGAGAAGAAGAAGAAGAAGAAGAAGAAGTAAAAGAAGAAGAAGTAATTGAAGAAGAAGAAGAAGAAGAAATTAAAGAAGAATAAGAAGACGAAGGCGAAGAAGAAGAAGGATGATGAACTCGAAGAAGAAGAAGAAGAAGAAGAAAGAAGAAGAAGAAGAAGAAGAACATAAGAAGAAGAAGAAGAAGAAGAAGAAGAACAAAAGAAGAAGAAAAAGAATAAGAATAAGGTGAAGTAGAAGAAGGTGAAGAACAAGAAGAAGAAGAGAAGAAGAAGAAGAAGAAGATGATGAAGACGATGATGATGATGAAAAAAAGAAGAAAAATTTGAAGTTGTAGAAGAAGATGAAGAAGAAGGAGAGGAAGACGAAGAAGAAGAAGAAGAGATGAAGAAGTAGTAGAACAAGAAGAAAATGAAGAAGAAGAAGAAGAACAAGAAGTATATGAAGAAGAAGAAGAAGAAGATGAAGAAGAAGAGGAGAAGAAGATGAAGATAAAGAAAAAGAAAAAGAAGGGGAAGAAGAAGAAGGGGAAGAAGAAGAAGAAAAAGAAGTAGAAGTAGTAGTAGTAGTAGTAGAAGAAGAAGAAGAAGAACAAGAAGAAAAAGAAGAAGAAGAAGACGAAGAAGAAGGAGAAGTTGGAGAAGAAGAAGGAGGAGGAGGAGGAGGAGGAGGAGGAGGAGAAGAAGAAGAATAGGAAGAAGAAGCCAAACTAGAAGAAGAGAAAGAAGAAGAAGAAGATGATGAAGAAGAAAAAGAAGAACAATAAGGAGGAGGAGGAGGAGAAGAAGAAGAAGAAGATGATGATGACAAAGAAGAAGAGGAAGATCAAAAAGAAGAAGAAGAATAGAATGAAGAAGGAAAAAAACAGGAAGAAGAAGAAGAAGAAGAAAACAAATATGAATAAGAGGAAGAAGAAGAAGAAGAACAAGAAGAAGAAGATGAAGGTGAAGAAGAAGAAGAACAAGAAGAAGAAGAAGAAGATGATGATGATAATAATGAAGAAAAAGAAGGAAAAAAGTGGAAGAAGAAGAAGAAGAAGAAGAAGATGATGATGATGATGATGATGACGAAGATGAAGAAGATGAAGAAGATGAAGAGGTGGAATAATAATAATAATAACAATATAATAATAATAAGATAAAGAAGAAGAACAAGGAGGAGGAGGAGGA